>JAVCKV010443278.1:0-12259 GCA_032274145.1 Herpochondria borealis | reverse complement strand
ACCGACAGGCTGCAGCAACGTCTCTGGGAGTGCCTGTGACGAGAGTGGGACAGTTGGGCGAGGGACCTGGGAAGTGCGATTGGTAGAGAACTGACGTTGAAGCATGGTCCGGATGTTTTGTCCGCTTCCACCGCCTTGCTCGAGCTTGGACGCCTCTTGTACCGTGTTTCGAAGCACTCGTTCGTGCGCGTTCTGATTGTTTAGCTCCACGAGAGTATTGTAGACTTTAAGATGCTTATTTCGGTAGTGTTGCGTCGAATTACTGGAAGACTTTCCGCCATTGAGCGTCACCTTCGATCCGCACGAAAGGCATTTAAATTTGCGATCATCACCCTCAATCGCCTTGGAGCCGATCTTTGTCCATATGGACGTCTGTGAGCGGCTTAAAGCAGGAGCTTGCGCGGTGCGGCGTCTCTTCTGTTGCTCTTGCTGCTTGTCCATGAGATTTCGAGCCGTTGTAGTATGTTCGTCATCCGAGGAGGATTCAGAAGCAGTGGTGGATGATACAGCCTTGCGTTTTGGCATATTACCAGGATCGAGGGGGTGTGTGCAGATCTGAAGAGAGGGGTACGTTGATGACGACTGCGGTTTCTCGTACCACCTGATTTGTTCGTCCCATAAAATTCCTCGGTGGCATATCAACCCGAGTCGCCGGCGGCGGGCGGCTGAACCTAAACTGTACATACTCTCGTGTTGACCTCAACACGAGAGTATTTTATTAATAAAATGGAGTATTATTCTGTTTATTTTCAAAGTCAAATTGAAATCAATTTTTTGAATTTTTAAAACATCCGAACTGTGGCATACAGGTAAAATTAAATTAAAATTCAAGGAAAATAATTCAAAAATACGGATGACTTTTTTCCATGACTTAGTCCATTTTCTTCCTCCTTCTCCTACTGTGCCGCTCTACCTAAAATCCCAGGCGCGCACGAAGTGCCGAACGTCGCCACCTTCGCCCTTCACGATCTTTCACTTCTCGGTAGTTCGAGAACACGAGTCGCCGCCATCTATTAAGCCATTGTCTCCTCTTTTTCTGTCGTTAGCTCGGTCGTGTAAGTCCTCTACATCGCATCTACGCACTTTGCAAACCAGTTTCACAACTCAATTAATCTCCCATCCTTTCGAGAGTTTTTTTTTCGTCGCGCGAACCGTCCCATTCCATTCGTCCTGCATTTTTTGATCCCTTCATATTTTTCAAAGTCAGTCAGTCAAAACGTCACTAAATTTTGGGAAAGTCAGTCAGTCAGAAATGCGGCCCTGGTAAAGGACTGTTTTATTTACGCAATAAATCACATATAGCTGCGCAAGCATGCCTCTCCGTTAAATGTGTTTCCATCTATACGCCCCTGCAGTACTTGCCTCAAAATATGTTGTGGTATCTGATCAAGACACCTCGGGTGCACCGATTTTTTTGAACATCAATAACCTTTATTCTAAGCAGAAAATATCGTATCGTTTCTTCGGATAACTTGTAGTTATATCGGTAATGCTTTAATAAACCCTTGTTGTATCCGTCAATGAAAAACCGTTCTGGTCAAATGTATTTATGAAAGTTTGCCGAATCTTGGCAGCGAGGAACCATGTTAACAACAACTAAAATCCACACACAAATGGGCATCTGGAGCGATAAAACAGCACTCTCGTGCAGGCCTTGCGCCATTTCATGGAAGACAAACTCAATTAATGGGAGCTATACTAGTACACGGTCACGTACACTTAAAAATGAGAACCTCACATTTCCACAAACGTGGTTCCTTTCGATTTGGTTCTTTACAAGCCCCCTGGGCCAGCTGGTTTGATGGAGAACCCGTCAAGGGTCTACAGTCGTCCGTCGGATTTCCGAAAATGGCTCCGTAACCTGATGCCGTCTTCCAAGAGCTCCTTGAAAGAGGCTCAGGTAACCTAAAAATGCGCTATTATCACTTTATCACGCCACTCATCCTAGTTCTTCAGTTAAAATTGTATGCGTAGTTACGTGCCGATACGCTCCATGACCAAAAAAGACTACAGAGACTAGGCCGTTTCTGTAGTCACTAGTCGCATTATTTTCCTCACTAGTCCATCACTTATAAAACATAATAGTATTTTACATCTCCCTATTGTTTTCGAATAAATTTTGAACTATTTCAGTAACAATTCGCCAACTTTTATCGCTTTCGGGCGGAGGAGGCCTGTTTGGGGTATTACTATCTCCTGAAGTCGCATTTACATATACACGCGTATCATCTCTTTCATCTCGATAGTACCTGTAAGAAAGCAATTAGAAGCTTGACTTTCTATCTCCTGAGATCACAGTCTCTTTGCACTTTCTGATGATGCCGGCCATGATATGTCAGCTCTGGAAACCAAATTAAAGGATAACATAATTGATTAGAAAACAGTTGAATTACTGTTACTCCAAAACTCAATTCCATGTTTTAATTCTCGTCTGAAATTCCTTTTGAGCTTGGTATGCATGTGGGCTTGAAACTTCCCAAACATCTTCCTCAACTGCTCAAATTTAAATTCACCATGGTCTACTTGTTCGATAGCCGCCTGTGCAACTGCGCCTTACAGATTTTCACTTACGCGAGCCTTTCGTCATTAGAGCACTGAAGAAAATAAGCTCACATTCATTCATCGATGTCCATATTGGCAGCAAAATGGAACAAGGTAACCCTTCCTGGTGCTCTGAGGTTTATTTTCGTTTCGTCGTTCTCCTCAGGGTTCCATTAAATGACAGCAGAGTGGACTGGATTTCACAGACCATATATCCTTTGTTTGATCCATTTTTTATCTAGCTCTATTGCAAGCTCGCGTACATGGCGCTTATGAATCATTACTTCGCGGATATTTTTCTGCATCTGCAGTGTTCTACAGAACTGTGAATGCATGCGGTCGTACCAGTAGTTTCACCGCCTAGATCAGGATCTTCGAGATCAACTTAGCTCACATAGGCGGAATGTTCATAGAACGAATTTGACGTCATTGTAATTGTAGGCGGAAGAACTCTGAGGTTCTCGTACAGCTCTAGTATTTAGCAAAGGGCCCTAGACATTTTAACTTTTTTAAGCGTCAATCTGTCTTTCAACGCAGTGTACCTCCGCTATGAGTTTTATAAACTCAGCAAGCTTCTTACGACTCTCTGCAGAAATGGGCGGAAGGATGCTGCTGATCTGAAGATCCTTTTGTGATTGCTGTGATTTTTCGATCTGCGTAATGTACTTCAAAACAGCCCTGCTTCTAGAGTGCCAGTGACTTTTAATGTGTTTTTAAGCGACGGAAGTGATCCTGAGTGACGCCCCTCTTGGAATATTTCTTAAAAAGCAAAACAATCGCCATTTGTGCTTTTTGAAGTATTTTGACTGTGATAACATGTTCCATGTACATCTGCAACTGTTTCCCTTCTCAAACAATTCATTAACTGAAAATGAGAGTGTTTGTAAAAACACTGAGCTGAACCTTTGAAGTTATTAAGTAGGTCACATGATTGAACGACAACTGCTGCATTGTCATTAGTGATGATTTTTATACTGATCTTACTAGAACCAATGACGCTATTCTCGCTAAGAACATCTTACATGATACAGCTCAGCTTATCGGCAGACTTTCAGGCTGTTTCTTTGCTCTTTTCAGAAATAGGGATAGATTGGTGGCACCAGTTATCGTTTATGAACTTCCAGGTCATTCCAAAAATCGCTGCTCCAAGGGGAGCGCTCCAGCCGTCAACTGTCAAAATTCCGGTCAATGCTTATTTAGCAGCTTTACTCAAAAGGCCTCACAAACTGTGTTTTAGGTAGTAACTAGATGAGCCTCGAAAGGTTCTTTGCTCGAAAACCGCAAATCACAATGCTCGAATAATACGACTTATTTGCGTTGGTCTAACTCTCGCATGGACTTCATTGTAACTGAGGTTTATCTCCATCAACGAGCAGAGCAACATGCGTGTTCCAAAGGGATTTTTTAAACGCGAGCCAGGAGTGCGAGAAACGGAACGAAATCTGTTTATCTCTTGCCTCAGGCTGGCAATGAGTTGCGCTACAGGTTGTTCTTCTTCATCCAATTGAAAGTGGTTTGGTAGAGATGGGCTGTTGGTTGCATGTGCTTTAGACTGAAAGATGTTTTGGTCGGGTGGGAAAGATTTGATGGTACAGACTTTATTGCTCGTTTTGATAGTACTAGCGAAGCGGCCAAAAGATCAGGTTGAAAATTTCAAACACGACGACGGAATGGATGGCAGGAATTGACGTCGGCGCTATTGTAAACCACGATTAATATATCAATTATTTGAAAGGTTTATACAGTCTCTGCGATAAGAAATGTGAAATTTTTGTAAAGGGTTTTCTTTTTCTGTATATTAAAGTACCACATGGTTCAGTTGTATCCGCAAGTGCTGTCGAAGGCGGATATTTTTACGTAATGGGACGATTTCAGATTCAAAAAATCGGCGTTGGTTTCAAAAAAGCATTAATGACTAGTTTGAATTGAGGACTCGAGCTCCTTACCTGTCATTCAGTCAATTAACCTCCACATTTTTTATTAGTCATTGTGACGGTCGGTGTGCACAGGGTCTTGTCGTAGTCTTATTGGGCTCGTTGGTTCCGTCGCTGGCTGGCTTCGAGGAGCTATTCCCCTCCAAGTCCCAGTCAAAGCCTCTTTTTATACTCTCAGAAAATCCCTAAAATGTAGCTTATACTTTTAGAATTGTAATCTACAGGTTACAATAAAGTGCAACCTACTTACGCACAGAATTATGATAGTGTAGACTTATCTAGAACTAGCATAAAGTCTACTAAGTGTCCAACAATACCCCTACTGGGCCATTTGACAAGCAAATAAAATCATACAGTACATTTACAGTACTTGTTTGTTACAGTCAGTCAGTAAAACATACAGGCGTGGTACCACCATCTCCGTCACCGGAGATTTCTCTTACCTCGGATCCCGCAGCATCGGTCGTTTCGACTTCATCTAGTGGGCCTGCAAAGGCAAGAAAAACCAAGGAAAAGTCCTCCGCAGATGCTGATCATCAACATCTAGATACTACACGCCACGCAACAACGACGAATCAAAAATATCTTGGTAACACAGCTCACGCGGATCCAAAAACTTCACCAACACCCCCACAAGAGGGCATTACTTTGGCGGAGCCGCCCGTAGACGACTATCCTCCATCCGCAAAAGCGGAAGAAAACGCTAATAAATAGTACATCACCAACCTATCTTCGCCTGTAAAATGACACAAAGGGGGCAGCGCGGCGACGGCGGCCGAAAATATAAGTTTGAGATACCCACGGGAACCAAACTTAGGTCCCCACCCCGCGACTCTACCACTATGTAGGATTTACAGTACTGGGAAACTGTACTCTGTTCGGTGGCCTAATACTCCGCCACTCTGAGTGCCACGTCTGATGATTATCTGTGCAAGGTGTTCTGTCAACCGGTTGGTTCTGGTCCGTCTACGGTATATATTTATTTCTGTGTTCCCTATCGGTTGATTTAAGTTTATGGCGGCTGGTGTGGCACAAGAAGGTTCTTGTACTATAAGAGTCAACCAAGGGCCTCTATGTGTGTTTTTTAGGGGTTTTGACCTTAGGCCCTTCGCTGCCATGAATCCCAAAAGTCGGCTGTCATCCGATCTGCTATAGAAGATTCCTGCGAGCCGCCGAAGAAGGGAATGTGAAGGTATAAACTAGATACCAGGACCAAAGCAAGAAGGCCACAGATTCAGTCCCTAGTAAAGCGTTTACCGCATTTTATTTCTTCGTACCTTTACTTCTTTTCGCGTTGGTAAGCACCGCCTTCTTCCTTGAAGCAAAAAAAGCGGAGCGATGAAAAATAGCTCCGCAACAAGTGTCAGCTGTCCTTGTTTGCGCTTTCGACTTCCCCATTCTCCGCCCTAACACCACTCTACCCTTTTTGTGGTCGAAGGGAGTGAGCTACTGCCCTGCACTACATCGCTCGAGTCGTATCAGAAGGCACGGAACCAACATCTCTCGCGAGACTCTACTTTTCAGTGGAATGTGGTATGGTTTTCTTCCATGCGATGACACATTGGATCCGATAAAAAACCTAAGACGTTCACAAGTGCTTCGATATAAAACAAAGAAAAAGCCTCCGCTCCCCAAGGATATATAACAAGCCATTATAGGCTAAATTCACACACAGAGATACAATGCTAACAAAATAATGGACAAAACCCTGACGCGTAACTCCATTATCGGTCATGATCCAATCTGAGAGGGGTTGGGACCTCCAAATTCGCGACGCGCTAAAACTATCTGCCACCTCGATAGTCGCAACTACTCTATAGAGTCATAGGAACACGGGAAAAGTATTAAAGAAGTGAAAACTCTGAGCTACTGTCTGAAGGCCATTTATCACTTTCTACAACTGAAGCAGACCAGAGAAAAAAGTTTACAGAAATTCTTACACCCTGGAAACTAGAACGCCTAACGGCCCTGGCGCTTGAGCGCACTAAAGTTACGGAAAATATCTCTTTCTTCGCACTCTAACCCATCATCATCTAGAGCAGCACTGCCGAAAAAGAGCATAATGGCACTGCGACCGGCGCCCGGGTTGTGCTCGCGATCATAATGTTGAGCGTACTCTTTTTCGACACCCTTAGTGGTATACGCGGTGGAACAAGCCACCGCATCTAACAGAGTCCTATATGGCAGCCTAACAGGACCAGTAGCAGAAGTCTTTAGAGGCCTCTCAGGAAGGGACAGACTCGGGGTACAAAAAACTGCAGAAATTCCTGTAGACTCAACAGATCGATAGCATAAAGGGAACTCCGGACACGGAGAATTTTAATTTACTGGCTGCATATTGGATGTGCGGGGTCCTGAAGTCCAGGCCCGGCGGATCCAACGTAGCGAATTGATCACTATTGTGGTATCTTCAATAAGGTGAGCCCAGAGAAATTGTTCGCGTCGCTTGATGCAACGCATGAACGACCGTAGCGGCAAAGTGCTCCCACATAAGATGGTTGAAATAGATGAAATCACCTCTGGAAGCGACTCGATCAGGGGTGTGGTCTTTATGACGAAGATGCGAGTGATCGCTTGGGCGATAAGAACACTCGGCGGGCAAGAATTCCGAGTCACATTCCTCAATTTTCTGCAGAGCTTTTTGCAACTTTTTAGCGTTCCCATACGAAACTAAAAGCTATGAATGGTCGAGAGCCAGAATTTGGTGCATCAAAGTTGCGGAAAGCGCCTAAACAGAATAGTTTCCGTAAGCATCCCACAGGAAAACCCAGAACTTGCGCGGCTCACTACATGAACAATATTAAACAACTTCCGGACTGCCTAATGCTCCACAACTCCGCCTGGTAGAACTTTAGTACGGTTGGCAACTCTCCATATCACTTCCGCGGAACTTCAACCTTGCGCAAGCGATTTTCCACAGTAAAGAACCGTTGCAGCTGAACCACGTTGATCATAAGTGACTTCTTAATGTGCTGATTGGGCAAAAAAAGGCTGCATGTCTTATGTCTTTCCGTTCACCTCTCTCTAATTTGAATAACCCCACAGGTAGCGCTCTAAGACGTAACAGAACTCTGAAAGGAGAAGGGACATCTTGAAGACAAAAGCATCCGTTTGAACGGTAAGTTACTCCTCACACTAGCGGATCTTCTCAGAAAATACACTCCTCATCTACTTTATAAAGTATAAGTCTGTATGATACCGAGCCGCCCACAATACATGTTCAAAGACTCCAAAAATAGGTAATAAATGGAATATCTGTGAAGGATACGATACACAAGACGCGTGAAAATCCTACGAAAAACGGCTTAAGAGCCTCGAGGTCCGTTTTGCTGCTCCAAATCGGGGGCGATAATTATTGTAGTCCGCAGCCGCGTGTAAAGCTTTGCATAGGGAAAATTCCGGTCAACTGGCCGTTGGTGACGTATATTCTCAAGAATGAAATTTCGAACACCGCACATGATTAAATCCACGGGAATCCTGGAAGGATCATCGCATTACCATCCGACTCCCTGTCGTTCAAGCCGTCAAAGTGAGCCAGCCTATAATTTTGCTCGCGCGCGGGCCCTGCAAGGAGCCTTTTGGCGTTTTATGTTGGAAGAAAATTTTGTTTATTGATGATTCTCGCTCGCTGCGGCCGCCACAGGAACAAAAGAAATCGCGTCATCGTAAGATGGATATTTTTCACTGCTCTCTGCAGCTTCAGTCGTGGAAGTGGCAGAACCGGAAGATGGAAGAGGGGTATCGACCATGCCGACTGTGACTGGCAGCTGTTCCGCAACGGCTTTTTCAATCGTTTGAGCGGTGGTAGGACCCAGGTAGACTCTTAACCTGACTGACCTTCGCCCGTGTCACGGTAGGGACAACGTTTTTCAAGGAGCCTTTCGTTCTGGCGGAGCCGGCGCAACACCCTCTCGGGCGGCCTCGCTAAACAGCGGAAAGACAGTCACAGAGACGGCAGAGGACAATAAGGGATAAAAGGCTCGGTAAGATGGTTCCAGTGCGCGGACCGTTGGCGCAGAATACTGACCATTCGTTGCAACTGGGTAGCCTTAGTCTATAGGGGTATGAATCCTTTGTCGGAAGACCAAAATGTAGTGGTATTAATCCCTTGTTGGGAGACCAGTCTGCATTTAGCAGAAAAATAAGAGATGTGCTTTAGCTTAACCCAGAGCTGCTCAGTAGTTGTTCAGCACTACTTAAGGTCGTGATATCAGCTGTATATCGGGGATCTCGCTCGTCGGCACAACCAGACTCCTGGTTAAGGAAGAGGCTACCCCACTTAGTACACCTCGTATCGACAAGACTGGTCGAGCAATGCGATGCAATTCTACGACAATCAGGGCGAACACAAGAGCAGAGTGATGGTCAAGGACGGGTGTGTAAGACCACCCTAGGGCAAAGCAGGAATAGTGCTATCGGTTTCGGGGTCTGTCGGAATATGGAAAAATTTTGGGTCTCAGAGGTCTGTCGGGGTCTTGATCTGGGTTTAAGGTCACGAAATTCGGGGTCAGCGGAGGATGCGATACGCGCCAGAAGGGAGTAGCGCAAAGGACAGCTATACGGGAAAGTGAAAGAGGAAAGACACGAAATGAGGGGAGAACGGAAAAGAAAGAGGCGAAGCACAGCACAAACAACACAGGAAGTCGCCGAAGAATGGGGTGAAGGAGAACAGAGCAGGGTGATCAACTCCCGCCCGTGCTCTCCCTACCTTCGTTTATTCTAATCATCGACGGCGGGTCTCTAATAAACGACCCAGCCGCAGATTAATGCAGCGTCGCAAGTAAAGTGTAATATTTAATAAACAGTTAAAATAATGGGTTATTTCATGTATCACCTACAGTGGTGCACACTGTAACGTATTGCGATGCGGAACGGTGCACAGCGGTGGTGGGTAGTATTCCCAGACTGTAAGGCATTACACTTTCCTGTCGGTGTAGGAATATGACATTTCTAATTATCACAACCAATTCGGCCAAGTTCCGCCAATGGTAAGGGCGGAGACATGCGCAGTGATTTACACTGTAAGCAGTTACAGAAAATGCATTGCATTACACATGTAATTTTACGTTTATGTGTCGATGTCGGTGTGTGTGTCAGTATGTGTGTCGGTGTGGGTGTCCATGTCTGTGTAAGTCTACGTCTACTTCTAAGTATCCGTGTTCGTGTCCGCAAAATTTTCCGTGTCTCTTTCCGCGTCCCTTTCCGTATCACTTTCTGTGAATGGGTCCCTATCCCTTTCCCTGTCCTTATTCATGAAGTTGTCGGCGTTTTTTTCTATATATTTGAATTTTTCTTGTGCTTGTCAGTATCGGTGTCTTTATCGATATCCGCAGTCCTTCACTACCAACACCGCCCTCGAAATTTTTTCTATGGCCTCAAAGCAACCGAGGGATTACAATCACAAGCACCCTAAAAAAACTTGGCTCGTACGGTATTTCTTCCACGGTGTTTCTCCGCGGATTCTTTATTTTGGGCTCTCTGCGTCCGAAAACTTGAACACGTAGCGCGTTACAGGGGTAGTTTCACCCTTCTCGCCATCCAACCGCGCCGTACCCATTTGACGAATTTTAATGCGTTGTAAATTAATTTGCATTTTTTTCTGCACCGCGCGCCAAGGTCGCCTTAATATACAATTTGATTTTTCGACGGCAACTGTGGTGATGGTTTTGCATGTACCGCTGGCCGCGGCCGCGGCGGACCGCATTAGTCAAAGAAGAGGACGAATAATACGAGGTAATTAATCACAAAGGTGAATCGGCCCGCTTTCATGCTGCTGTACGGTTTGAACGGCTCAGTCGCTTTCTAGACGCGCTGCTTCGTCCAACAAAACCGATCAACCTCTTTCTTGCTACACCAGACGTGCAATCCGCGCTTCTGTCCGCGCATCGTGCTTTGGGGGCCTGCGCCGTAGCGGAATACGCGCATATTCTGCTCGGTCTTCTGTGAGCGGCTTTGCGGGACGCCGACGCTTTCGAGCGACTCGCGATCAGCAAGAAAAAAATTAATGCAGAGAAAAAGAGAGAAAAGCGACGTGATACAATCGCACATGCGCGACACACGGGAGTGATGCTCGTGTATCCGCGCATCACGGATGCGAATGTGGATGCGGATGTGGATGCGGATGTGGGTGCGGGTGCAGGTGCGGATGCGGATGCGGATGCGGATGAGGATGCAGACGTAGATGCGGAAGCGGGGCAACAGAAAAATTGCGAGAGATACATAACGGACGAGATAGAGGCGGTGGCTCTAGGCAACGCGGGTGGACCCGCGTGCTTTCAACGAACGGCTGCACGTCGTTTACATAGGGCCGAACCAGGCACTAACAAGCGCTGAAAACAAAACGCACCAGCCACTACCGCCACCTTTATACACAATCCAGAAACCGGTGACTTTGATGCGCGCAGTCGGCGCTTGGCGCGTGGCTGGAGACGCATAGGCACTGGCTTCGGGCGGCTTGGACGCGTCGAAAGGGTGCATCTTGTGCGGCGGGGGCTCCGTTGGGACAATAGGCTCCGGACGGAGTGGCGCGCTGCGACGTTCTGGCGCAGCCAGATGAGGCCGGGACGGCTGCCGGCGGGGCGAAGTGGTTTTGGATGATAGGGAGTGTGGTGCGGCGTGGTAGCTCACTCCCGTCGCGCGCACACAAGAGGACAGAGCGGTAGAACCAAATGCGGGGTGAGATGCCGGCGCTAACGGGGAAATCGGACAAGTGTGGTCGAACGGGTTTCGTCGTTCGGCGTAGTGTTCGTCCACTCTGAAGCGCTGGCAACCACCCAAAAAAACAAAAAAGGGTGGAACGAAGGAAAAAAGAAGGTCAAAGACGGAGAAAAAGGTTTCACTTGGGGGTAGCTCAGACGTGCTATCAAGGTAGCTTCTTTATACCTTCCTCATCCTCTGCTCCCAACTCCGGCGCGACCCAGGCCTCTTATGTAGCGGCTGGGGCCGCGCCCAAGGCGGATCTCGTGGCCAAAAAACGGTTCAAGGGCAAAACCCCTGAAACTAACTACACAGAGACATTACAGTAGCTAACCGGACACTAGATGCGTTAAATAGAAGATCTCG
Source organism: Herpochondria borealis (assembly GCA_032274145.1). NCBI lineage: Eukaryota > Rhodophyta > Florideophyceae > Ceramiales > Ceramiaceae > Herpochondria > Herpochondria borealis. Next base: position 722 of record JAVCKV010443278.1, on the reverse strand, counting down.
AGAGGGCAACCAGCCATATCACAACCCATTATAATGACATCCCCATCCGTCGACAGGTCCACCCAGCCCAACCAATCAGCGCCCGTAACACCCGGAGTGCCAAAGTGGCGAATTATCGGGCTACCCACGGCGTACTGTATTCTGTACCTACCCACGCCGCCTAGTGGCGAAGTGGTGGAGTGGCGAAGGAATTTCCTGTGCCGTGGGTAGCTCACACGTGTATGATCCGACGTCGGGGTTGCGCCGCCCTCTTATAGTCGTACCACAGGGAGCGTCAAACCATCGAGTGTGTCAGTCGCGTGGATGGAGCGTCTGGTAGTGAAAGTTGTGAGCGAGGTCGGGAGCCGGGGGCTTGGAGCGAAGACAAGGGGAGAAAGGATGGTGCTTGGGCGCTCCCAAGTCAGTGCGCCGAGGTCGGTGACGCGGTGCGGTGACTGGTTCGAAGAACCAGACAAAAAGTAGGATTATTGGGAGGCGGCGGGGGAGGTGAGCGGTTGCTGGGACGGGGACTTGGATAAGGTGCGGAGCCGTCATAATGGGCGGGAGGGTAGCGGGGATTTTTGGCTAAGAGCGGTGACGCGGTGCGATGATGTTGAGGACACATGGAGTATGACCGCTCCGGTAGCTAGACCGTCACACCACACAGCGGTAACTGGCAGAGATGGGTTGCCTTGCAAGTCTGATCGAGTGTGTAGACCGCAGAGCGGCATTGTCATTGATGA